>JAPYKT020000036.1:3527500-3532388 GCA_028749325.2 Caryopteris x clandonensis | reverse complement strand
TTCTAATATTTGAATTTGAAAATAGTTAGTTGAATCTTTTAGAAGAAAGAAACTATATATGTCCAATCTCTAGTGATGGTGGGACCAACCAAGTCGTCCAACCCGACCTCAGACTCTTTCTTCCCGACCTATTTGACTCTCTGGCCGCAGTTATTTAGGTGGTATTCCGAGATTGAAGAGATCGAATTCCTCCCGGGAACACACGAAAGAAAGATATGAACTGGGTAAATAGAAATGGAAAAGAGATGTCTCCAATTCATCAAAATGTGAAGCTTTTTCTACATCCATATGATCTGCTAAAGTGGATCGGTATTGACCATATAATAAAAGAAGATCTTGGTCCATGGAGTCCCAAGAAGGTAAGAACTCCAACCTGTCTGATGCTTCTTCGGCCAAATACAATATACAAGTGGGACCTGCACTATGAGCAAGCTGTGCGAAAAACCGCTTCTTTTTTCCGGTTCCGAAACAACTTGGGCGAAAGAGGGTTCTACCGGGAAACCATGGATTTTTGAGTTTTCGCCATTGGTTACTGGTTGAGCCACTGGAATGGAATGAGATAAGAATCTCTGTAGATCTTTCTTCTCCACTTACTCGTAACAGGCTTTTCTTCTGTAGAAGACTTCTTCCGAATGGCATAATTGTCCGATTTCTTCCTCGATCTTCAAAGAAAACTGACTCCTCCTTCTCTTTTAGGATAAGATCGTCGTTGGTCCTATAACTCCACTTATCGATGGCTGCCCGCTGATGGCTCAATCATCTACTTACTACTTACACAATTTCCAAATCGACTTTGTTATGATTTGTTAGCAGACAGGGAACTACTATTGACACAAAATAGTATGATTTAGGATAGCTCAAAATAACAAAATATTAACACTTAGATTGAGTGAACAAAAAAGTTGTGATAGGTAGCGAACCGCACCAAGCATTTTCGTCCTTTTCTAAAATGCAAATGAAGATGCCTTCTTCAAACTGAAAAAAGGTTTATGATCGCTTAGTCTGAGTTAGTTGTGCTAAGGAAATAGGTTCACTTGAAGTTCCTCCCCCCTCCGGTCGAGCGACTTCATGCCTGAAACAAGTCAGCATCTAAAGACACCTTACTCTAGTATTACGCCATCCATCGCGACAGCGGAACTTCCTTCACTTGATAGATTTCAATCATTCACCAAAGGAGGAATCAATCTATATTCATGAGCAGCCCCGCCACATATCTTTCTTTATTTGTTTCCGCCATGTGTGATCAAGTTAGACCGGATGAGTCTTTTTTCTTTTTTGCCTCGTAGACGGGACATTTGAATCGACCTATTTTGCCCCCAGCCAAAGAGTCTTATATAGTCAAAAATTCGGATTCAGGCTATTCTCGCCTTCTTGTCTAACCTAATAAGAACTCAAATCAAGGAGTTTATCTTACTTTCTGGAACGAAGCCTATTCAGTTTTCCATTTCAAAATCTCAATCTCGTCCATGCATATCTCCACATTACGGCATATCCCAACATCTCGGCGTCTCGTCGGCGATCTTAGCTGCTTCTTCGTTCGCTACTCAATTCAATAGTCAATTCCAATGTACCCAAAACAAAGAATCCCGGGGTTGATGCTGAACCAATTCTTCCATTCCAGAGCCGAGAGGAAGAGGAAATAACATTCCATGATGCGAGGCATCGCTGATAACATTGCCTGTTGTACAGTCGTTTTAGCCTAGGAGCCAACCTAGCTAAGGCAATATCCCAAAGTAGGGGCAGCTAACTGTGTAGATAGATGCTCTTTCCTCTTGCGGAAAAGCTATTCCTTGAGTTGAGATGCTATTGCTTAGATTAGATGGTTAGCTCAGTAGATGCTTTCTTGTAGCTCTACCTTTTAAAAAGCACTTCTCTTGCGTTCTTGAGTTCGTTTTTTGTCTTGTAGCTACTACCGATATGCTATGCAAGTGGTAGAAGTGGTGCTATTAATTCAGTGCTAAGCGCGCCTATTACAGAAGCAAAAGCGATGCGCCCTATTGACCAGCCGAAGAGCATTCTTATAAAAGAATGAATTTGAAGCTGGCCCGGTCTATATTGCTAGAGTTCTCTTTACTTCACCCCTCCTCTATGAAACTATTTTCATTCCGTCTCTAAGCTTCCCCCTTAGTGCCTGCTGAGACTGATTTTCTCTCCACTATAGTTGCGATCTCTAAGCAGGATTTTCAGTCATCTATATTTTTTCTTTCTCTAGCGAGTGAAGAACGAGTGGCGTGCATCCAGTAGGAGTTGAACCTACAAATTCGCCAACGATGAGTTGGGCGCTTTAACCGTTCAGCCATAGATGCAAAGGGGCTCAGCGAATGAACTAGGTTTTGGTACTCCTTCTCGAGCGGTAAGCTTAAACCCTAGCTCTAAGCTTAACGGCTTAAACGAGTACTGGTCAATCAGCGGAGCTAATCGATCTAAGGGAGTTAGCTAATTGAAGACTTTACGGCGGGCTCTCTCACATGGAAGAAGAAGGAAAATGCCAAGTGCTAAGTGTTAGGCTCCTTTTTGATACCAGCTAACACTCGCTACCCCCACAGGTAAACCTCTTCATAAGGCGTAGATTCCCTCTAAGATTCTATACCAGCCCTACCACCTAGACGTCTTTAGCCTTGGAAGTCGGCGCATAACCTAGAGCTGCTGGGCTCCTCTTTTCGTTTGCGAGAGCAGATCCTACGCATGGTCCCCTTTGTTTACACTTTTTTGAAGACTATAGTCCGCTTGGTTTGGTAAGTGAAATAAGGGCATCGGGTGACCTTTCTTCTGTTGAATCAGGAAAACCTGCTCTAAGAACCCGCTCCGTTCCAAGAGATCCAAAGGCAGACTTTGACGCTGCTTTTCTTTCATAGCCATAGCAGGCACGGAACACAAGGACAATCTTACGTTCGACTTAGGTACCAGTCGAGAAGATATCAGGCTTTGACACGCTTGGCCTGAGCTCCTCCATTGGGTTAATCTCCGTGAGCCTTGCCCAAAAAAAGAATAGGAATCTGACTATAAGAATTTATCAACACCAGTCTATTTGAAATAGAACTAGAAAAGCCCTTGGGGCAGATCATCTACCAAGATATGAGTACCGGGGTTCAGTCAAACCAGTTGAACCAGAATAATCGGCGGAACTACTATACCCACTATAAGGAACCTAACGGTCCTAGGCAAGTCAAAGTGAAAGTAGCCCGGCTGGGCAGGGAGAAATCAAGGTTTATATATAGAAAAGGCCGTTTAGCGACCTCAATGGGTGTTGCTCAAGAGGCCTAAAATCCCGATACAGTGAATGAAGATCTATGGTTATAGATCTTGCTTTCCTCCCAGGATCTTCCCGCCACCTAGTGCATCTTTTGACTGGGTTCTCCCGGGATGCCCTATGATATGCCTATTTCTACTTGAAAGTATATGCAACTTAAGGCGGAACTGCCTATCTTACTCGCTATAGTACGTACTGAGGGGTATAAAAAAGTCGTCTTCTTGGCTTTAGGCATTTAGTGGATATTCCAAAACGGGTGACCAGCCATTCTCTTCTTTCGGGAGGAAGGTTGCATTGATGCTACACACACGGAACATTCAAGCAATTTCGCAACCCACTTAGGCAAATACCAGTAGAGAAGGTCGAAAGGCTCGATACGCCTGGCCCGAGCGGGTTCACTTCTTAAACTAGAGTGAGTGAATGAGCTATGCTACCTGAGCGAAAACGGAGAGTATAAGCTATAGCTCATAGCAAAGAGACTAAGCCTAACTCTTTCCATGTGTAGTGTACTAGTAGAGAACAGAGAGTACTTAAGTTATCGTGCGGGAACTCCCTCTTCTAAGTCCGCGAAGCCTGATTCTCTTCTTTTCTATTAATATGATAGAATTCCTCGTTCCAAGGAGACTTGGACACCCTTGCTAGGTGCTACCAGTTCGTGTGATTATTGCATAGAAGATTAGCCAATCGAATTCCATCCTGAGTAAGCGGAACCAGACAAGAGAGATCGTAGACAAACTTAGGAAAGAGCTCCTCCAGAGGTCTCCCTCTGCCCTTATTTCACGGATCTCCCACCGAACCAAGCAGACGAGCTTAGAAGGCTTCTCCAAATCCCACGGATGAAGCTGAAGCACCTGATTTACGAGAGCCACAAACAAAGGCCAAACCATGTTTCAAAAGCATCCGAATTCGCATTAATAGACGTAGAAAGAGATCCCCTACGACCTTTGCTATCGCTTTAAACTTCCCATAGGTAAAGGGTGCCTATCTTCAATCAAAGCGACTTTCTTAACAAACTCTAGCTCTAGGGCTTTCTAGGTTTGGAAAAATCTCTTACTTATCCAAATCCACATTCCCATCCCCATCTGAACCCGATGAGACATCAGTCTCAGTCTTCACTCGCTCAAGTTCATAAATGGAGTGCATCAGTTCTATTGAGCACCAATTCCTCGAGTAAAGGCTTCTACAGCTGGTTGACCAAAATGAGAATCCCAAATTGCATTAGCAAGAAGTTCGATTATAGAAAAACTATAAGGCACAGCGGACCCAGGTTTGGAACCCTGTCCTATCACCTTTATCAAATCCCTAGCTCTCTTCCTTAGTGCAACTGTCCTATTCTTACCATGGGAATATCTATCTTTCTTTTTTCTATCATATCTATACTTTCGGATATAAAAGCGGACGGTATCGTATATGAAGAAAGAGATTGTTGACGTTAGTAGACTAATCTATTCATTGGTAGGGCATTTCTTCCTGTGATCGCCTTTCCTACCAAAAAGCTAACCCAACAAAATCCGGGTCTAGACTAGACCTTCGGTATAGTGTTGGGGTTCATACATGCATGGATCCAGTCGAAGAAAACCTGCTTCAGAGCGACTACTCCGCCTAGCGTATCTTACTGCCCGCCCCGGGTTCTATATG
>JAPYKT020000036.1:3497500-3522500 GCA_028749325.2 Caryopteris x clandonensis | reverse complement strand
GAGGAATTGGTGCTCAATAGAACTGATGCACTCCATTTATGAACTTGAGCGAGTGAAGACTGAGACTGATGTCTCATCGGGTTCAGATGGGGATGGGAATGCGGATTTGGATAAGTAAGAGATTTTTTCCAAACCTAGAAAGCCCTAGAGCTAGAGTTTGTTAAGAAAGTCGCTTTGATTGAAGATAGGCACCCTTTACCTATGGGAAGTTTAAAGCGATAGCAAAGGTCGTAGGGGATCTCTTTCTACGTCTATTAATGCGAATTCGGATGCTTTTGAAACATGGTTTGGCCTTTGTTTGTGGCTCTCGTAAATCAGGTGCTTCAGCTTCATCCGTGGGATTTGGAGAAGCCTTCTAAGCTCGTCTGCTTGGTTCGGTGGGAGATCCGTGAAATAAGGGCAGAGGGAGACCTCTGGAGGAGCTCTTTCCTAAGTTTGTCTACGATCTCTCTTGTCTGGTTCCGCTTACTCAGGATGGAATTCGATTGGCTAATCTTCTATGCAATAATCACACGAACTGGTAGCACCTAGCAAGGGTGTCCAAGTCTCCTTGGAACGAGGAATTCTATCATATTAATAGAAAAGAAGAGAATCAGGCTTCGCGGACTTAGAAGAGGGAGTTCCCGCACGATAACTTAAGTACTCTCTGTTCTCTACTAGTACACTACACATGGAAAGAGTTAGGCTTAGTCTCTTTGCTATGAGCTATAGCTTATACTCTCCGTTTTCGCTCAGGTAGCATAGCTCATTCACTCACTCTAGTTTAAGAAGTGAACCCGCTCGGGCCAGGCGTATCGAGCCTTTCGACCTTCTCTACTGGTATTTGCCTAAGTGGGTTGCGAAATTGCTTGAATGTTCCGTGTGTGTAGCATCAATGCAACCTTCCTCCCGAAAGAAGAGAATGGCTGGTCACCCGTTTTGGAATATCCACTAAATGCCTAAAGCCAAGAAGACGACTTTTTTATACCCCTCAGTACGTACTATAGCGAGTAAGATAGGCAGTTCCGCCTTAAGTTGCATATACTTTCAAGTAGAAATAGGCATATCATAGGGCATCCCGGGAGAACCCAGTCAAAAGATGCACTAGGTGGCGGGAAGATCCTGGGAGGAAAGCAAGATCTATAACCATAGATCTTCATTCACTGTATCGGGATTTTAGGCCTCTTGAGCAACACCCATTGAGGTCGCTAAACGGCCTTTTCTATATATAAACCTTGATTTCTCCCTGCCCAGCCGGGCTACTTTCACTTTGACTTGCCTAGGACCGTTAGGTTCCTTATAGTGGGTATAGTAGTTCCGCCGATTATTCTGGTTCAACTGGTTTGACTGAACCCCGGTACTCATATCTTGGTAGATGATCTGCCCCAAGGGCTTTTCTAGTTCTATTTCAAATAGACTGGTGTTGATAAATTCTTATAGTCAGATTCCTATTCTTTTTTTGGGCAAGGCTCACGGAGATTAACCCAATGGAGGAGCTCAGGCCAAGCGTGTCAAAGCCTGATATCTTCTCGACTGGTACCTAAGTCGAACGTAAGATTGTCCTTGTGTTCCGTGCCTGCTATGGCTATGAAAGAAAAGCAGCGTCAAAGTCTGCCTTTGGATCTCTTGGAACGGAGCGGGTTCTTAGAGCAGGTTTTCCTGATTCAACAGAAGAAAGGTCACCCGATGCCCTTATTTCACTTACCAAACCAAGCGGACTATAGTCTTCAAAAAAGTGTAAACAAAGGGGACCATGCGTAGGATCTGCTCTCGCAAACGAAAAGAGGAGCCCAGCAGCTCTAGGTTATGCGCCGACTTCCAAGGCTAAAGACGTCTAGGTGGTAGGGCTGGTATAGAATCTTAGAGGGAATCTACGCCTTATGAAGAGGTTTACCTGTGGGGGTAGCGAGTGTTAGCTGGTATCAAAAAGGAGCCTAACACTTAGCACTTGGCATTTTCCTTCTTCTTCCATGTGAGAGAGCCCGCCGTAAAGTCTTCAATTAGCTAACTCCCTTAGATCGATTAGCTCCGCTGATTGACCAGTACTCGTTTAAGCCGTTAAGCTTAGAGCTAGGGTTTAAGCTTACCGCTCGAGAAGGAGTACCAAAACCTAGTTCATTCGCTGAGCCCCTTTGCATCTATGGCTGAACGGTTAAAGCGCCCAACTCAACGTTGGCGAATTTGTAGGTTCAACTCCTACTGGATGCACGCCACTCGTTCTTCACTCGCTAGAGAAAGAAAAAATATAGATGACTGAAAATCCTGCTTAGAGATCGCAACTATAGTGGAGAGAAAATCAGTCTCAGCAGGCACTAAGGGGGAAGCTTAGAGACGGAATGAAAATAGTTTCATAGAGGAGGGGTGAAGTAAAGAGAACTCTAGCAATATAGACCGGGCCAGCTTCAAATTCATTCTTTTATAAGAATGCTCTTCGGCTGGTCAATAGGGCGCATCGCTTTTGCTTCTGTAATAGGCGCGCTTAGCACTGAATTAATAGCACCACTTCTACCACTTGCATAGCATATCGGTAGTAGCTACAAGACAAAAAACGAACTCAAGAACGCAAGAGAAGTGCTTTTTAAAAGGTAGAGCTACAAGAAAGCATCTACTGAGCTAACCATCTAATCTAAGCAATAGCATCTCAACTCAAGGAATAGCTTTTCCGCAAGAGGAAAGAGCATCTATCTACACAGTTAGCTGCCCCTACTTTGGGATATTGCCTTAGCTAGGTTGGCTCCTAGGCTAAAACGACTGTACAACAGGCAATGTTATCAGCGATGCCTCGCATCATGGAATGTTATTTCCTCTTCCTCTCGGCTCTGGAATGGAAGAATTGGTTCAGCATCAACCCCGGGATTCTTTGTTTTGGGTACATTGGAATTGACTATTGAATTGAGTAGCGAACGAAGAAGCAGCTAAGATCGCCGACGAGACGCCGAGATGTTGGGATATGCCGTAATGTGGAGATATGCATGGACGAGATTGAGATTTGAAATGGAAAACTGAATAGGCTTCGTTCCAGAAAGTAAGATAAACTCCTTGATTTGAGTTCTTATTAGGTTAGACAAGAAGGCGAGAATAGCCTGAATCCGAATTTTTGACTATATAAGACTCTTTGGCTGGGGGCAAAATAGGTCGATTCAAATGTCCCGTCTACGAGGCAAAAAAGAAAAAAGACTCATCCGGTCTAACTTGATCACACATGGCGGAAACAAATAAAGAAAGATATGTGGCGGGGCTGCTCATGAATATAGATTGATTCCTCCTTTGGTGAATGATTGAAATCTATCAAGTGAAGGAAGTTCCGCTGTCGCGATGGATGGCGTAATACTAGAGTAAGGTGTCTTTAGATGCTGACTTGTTTCAGGCATGAAGTCGCTCGACCGGAGGGGGGAGGAACTTCAAGTGAACCTATTTCCTTAGCACAACTAACTCAGACTAAGCGATCATAAACCTTTTTTCAGTTTGAAGAAGGCATCTTCATTTGCATTTTAGAAAAGGACGAAAATGCTTGGTGCGGTTCGCTACCTATCACAACTTTTTTGTTCACTCAATCTAAGTGTTAATATTTTGTTATTTTGAGCTATCCTAAATCATACTATTTTGTGTCAATAGTAGTTCCCTGTCTGCTAACAAATCATAACAAAGTCGATTTGGAAATTGCGTAAGTAGTAAGTAGATGATTGAGCCATCAGCGGGCAGCCATCGATAAGTGGAGTTATAGGACCAACGACGATCTTATCCTAAAAGAGAAGGAGGAGTCAGTTTTCTTTGAAGATCGAGGAAGAAATCGGACAATTATGCCATTCGGAAGAAGTCTTCTACAGAAGAAAAGCCTGTTACGAGTAAGTGGAGAAGAAAGATCTACAGAGATTCTTATCTCATTCCATTCCAGTGGCTCAACCAGTAACCAATGGCGAAAACTCAAAAATCCATGGTTTCCCGGTAGAACCCTCTTTCGCCCAAGTTGTTTCGGAACCGGAAAAAAGAAGCGGTTTTTCGCACAGCTTGCTCATAGTGCAGGTCCCACTTGTATATTGTATTTGGCCGAAGAAGCATCAGACAGGTTGGAGTTCTTACCTTCTTGGGACTCCATGGACCAAGATCTTCTTTTATTATATGGTCAATACCGATCCACTTTAGCAGATCATATGGATGTAGAAAAAGCTTCACATTTTGATGAATTGGAGACATCTCTTTTCCATTTCTATTTACCCAGTTCATATCTTTCTTTCGTGTGTTCCCGGGAGGAATTCGATCTCTTCAATCTCGGAATACCACCTAAATAACTGCGGCCAGAGAGTCAAATAGGTCGGGAAGAAAGAGTCTGAGGTCGGGTTGGACGACTTGGTTGGTCCCACCATCACTAGAGATTGGACATATATAGTTTCTTTCTTCTAAAAGATTCAACTAACTATTTTCAAATTCAAATATTAGAAAATAGCTGCAAGACCAAAACAGGGTGAAAAAAACCTAAAGCCCTTCTTTCTGAAGAAGCGGATATTGGTGGCAACTCCTTTCCTCGCGTAAGAGGGGATCCCCATCCTGTGAATGCCATTGCGTGTCGCCCAAGCCTTGTCTCCTCCTTGGGGATCAAAGGGTTCGTGACTCTCTTTCTCGGCCTAGCTTCGATCGTTCTGGAGGAAGCTTTAGTTTCAAATAAGTGGCTCATTCGAGGAACGGGACCCGTCCAATCAAATGGGAACCCCTTTTCTTTTGCTTTGCAATCTAAAAATCTCCGTTTAAAGACGTGTCAAAACCCCGGAAAATTTCGATGAATCACTCGGAGAAAGTCGCTTTTGAGGTCGCCTTAAAAAGGAATTTCTTGGGTAAAACATCTTTTATCAAATAGCTCTTTTTCGTGGCCAAAACTCGGCTTTTCTGTATAAAACGACGAAAGCTTCCTGCCCGAGTAAGTGGTTGGTTATAGAACAACAATGAATCCAGTCTAGAAGCCTCAAGAATCATCGCCCGAGACGAGGGGTGGAAGGTAGCGCTCCAGTCAAGGATTTTAGCCTAATCCCTTTTCCTTAAAACTAGACCTGCAGTACAGGCATAAAGCTACAAAGCTTGCTACCGATTATAGCACTGCATAGAATTCATTCACTCCCCAATCCTAACACACACAGATTTGTGAACCTATCATAGACACCTCCTGCGACGGGAGAAGGGTCTTAGAAAGCTAGGTAGTAAAGGCAGTGGGAAGCGAGCCCCTCCACGCTCCTAAATAGAAATAGGCATAGGCACATCTTACTGCTCACCCACAAAATAAGACCGCACGCGGTTCCCTAGCTATAGGCAATGACGACGAAACATTGTCCCCAAATGATTGAGTAAGGTCTCCCCAGCCCAGGTATTATCACCCTAAGCTCTTGGCCGTGCCACAGCTTCCCATTGAGTATTAGCTCCTTCATACCCTGCCGCGGGGGCAGCTTCTTAAGCCACGGATTCTGTTAACTTCAACCCATCTTCCGCAACAATGTTTGGAATATCTTCAGCTAGGGCTTTGCACCCATTCGGTACGCAAGGAATCAGCCGATTCATTTTCATAAATGGAATAGAAAAGTCACTAGATTGGCCTGTATTCGATGGAATAATGGCACTACAACCTGTTCTAAGATCTCCCTCCCTCCGGGCTAAAAGTCTCGTGAAAGGGCGCGCCTATGCAGATCATGGACAGACGGGTGAACACCGGGTACATAGGAAGCCAGAGGAGCAGCATACATGTTTAAACAGGTTGGGGAAAGAGACCAAAGCGCCTTACTTATTTCTTTGGGCAGGCTGAAGCTGTCCATCTAATGTTCGAAGAAGTGAACTAGAACGCTCGGGCTGCGGGCGATGTACCAAGTGGGCTGACTGAAGCTGTCCAGTAATAGACTAATCCAACCTTCCTTCTTGGCGAAAGACTAAAGCTTCGAACCTCTTTCTTATTGGGCCTTCCAACGAGACGTCGGCTAGGGGATCTATTTTCTTTTTGTATTAGGGACCTTGAGCCCAGAGCTAATGTAGAAAAAAGAGTGATTAGTCTCAATTCCTACCCATCTGCCTACTATTTATTTGGGCGAAAAAGCTTTTGCAGGGGCCGTTGTGCAATGGACTCCTGTGAACCTCGGAATATCTTGCATCTCCGCGACATGATCGATATTCATGATCTTCTGTTGCATCTGCTACACCAGCGCGCCTTCGCCTCTTGGTTGAGCGACTTGTAGATCTGTTACATCATTCTCCCGGGTCCACGTATTCTCTGCTTGATTCAAAGGGAGACTCGGAATCTCTTCATTTGCAGTGTCCACTTTCGTTAGGCCTACTAAATAAGGGTATATTCGTTCTTCTTGATTCCAATAATCCTCCGACCCGAAGACTTCTTCTCGAGGTTGCTTCCAAGGCAGGCGTCCACGCTTCTTGTTCGGCTTGTGGGCCTGTCCATTCATTTATCTCTTGGCCTGTGGGCTTCCTTGAAAGGTTCTCTTTCTCTTCTTCTTGACTTTCCCAATACTCTTAGGCCCAGCTCCTTCCAGACAAGCAGCATCTTGAACAGCAGCTCGACCAGTGAGAGAGAAGACGCTATTCCTTCTTCATTGAGAGAATTAGCTCCTTGTCTTTGAAAGTCTGCTAAGGCTCTCATTCCATGTTTTAGTACTAGATAAGGCCTGTTGGCTGGCAACCAATATCATCTTTCTTAGTGAGAGTTCGCCTAGCAGTGAATCGATTCCCAGGTTAGCGAGATGCGCTCTTTCCTTCCAAGTATAGAGATGGAAGGGTTGGCAACTGACAGAATAGTGATTGGCTGGCAACAGATAGATCGATATACGGAACACGAGAGCAATGTAGAAAGAGAAAGGGGTGACTTGTGTCTATGTTTTTGGCATAACTCCTTTCATATCCATTCATGGAAAGACTTTGTTCTAATAAGATCTTTTTAGATACTCAATCCCTATGCACTGCCGACTCTCTGCTTGGAGATTTTAGAGCTTCCAAAGCAACGTTTGCAGACCGACTCATTATGCCTTCAAGGGGTACAAACTCGCATTTTTCTTTAATGACATAGGCCTTATAGAGCTTTAAGAGTGGAGGAGTCAAGGTCAAAGATTGGAACGAGATTCCTGATGGTCTCACTAGACAAAAGATTGCTGCTCAACAACCAGAGCAAGCGAAGAAGTGGAAAAACTAAGAAGAAAGGCAAAAGGCACTCATGATCTACTTACAGTAAGGGGAAGCCCTATAGTTTAGAAGCTCTCCTTAGAGCGATGAAGAATGGGATTCAAAAAGAATGATATGAACGATAGCACTCCACAACTAACACAACCTTTCGAGAGGGCGGACTTCCTTTTATTCCCGCTAGGGTTTTCGCAACTGGGCAATAGCCAGCCTTATTCTCGTCCAATTCTACACAGGAAGCGTCCTTGGGTTCACTCCCATACGCACCAAGATCGGACAAATCAACGGTTTTGGCGAGACTCGTGCAATTGATAATTTTCTGTATTACCGAGTCACCAGAACCGGACTTTGATCACTGAATCACTCATAATCAGTCTCCTCTAGCAGGCTTTTTAGCATAATAAATGACTTATTCTATAACCTTCCTCACCCGGATCAGTGAGAAAGACCAGCTTCTTCTCTTATGAAATTTCTATCCGATCTTAGATAAGAAGTCTTGCTTCTTTCTGTACTTCCTTTTTAGGCGCACCAAGCGGGCATCCCTTTCTTCATCTCTCCATTTTCTGTGAAAAGGGGGACATCCTTCATGTTGATAGCGCGGATACCATCTCGCAACCATTGGCAGTTAGACGGGAAAGAAAGGGCAAGGGCATTTCACTTCTTCTCTTTTCTTTCTCGGACGAAGTCAGCCAAAAGCTTGAGCCCTTCTTCAAAGAAAGATTCGAATTGAAAATAAAGATGATAATGCATGCAAGAATTGACAGAAAGATGGAGCAAAGCGTCCACCTCGATAGGTGAGAAATAGGAAGGGAGATGGAAGAGAGCATGAAGGGAAATGGATCATTGACTTATATACGATCTAACTTCCTTGCTCCACGATTCATAGAGTCTTCTTCCCCGGTTGCCAATGAATCTGACCTAACAAGGTTTCCTTCACTTAGTGCTTCTGGCCAGCTTAGTCTTTCTTTTTTCTTTGGCGGCTGCCTAGTCCTCTAATTGTGAAGATGTGATCGACCGGGACATGCTCGTAGGCAATGTGTGTAGGTGCGTAAGCGCTCGATAATGGATATTGCGAGCCTATGCTCCGGCGGTCTTTGGCGGATTGGGAAGATGCCGATGAACCTGGATTGAGAGATCGTAGTAAGCACTCTGGGAAGGGGGGGAGGGGTGACTAATGAAAAGATGATGGACGTAGACTGAGGCTGAGAAGAAAGAGATCCATGCACAGAGTGATACCATGTCTGATGAACAACCCCGGCATATCGCCACATCAAGTATAGCCCTAACTAGTAGACTATATCCGCACAGTCTATAAGAAGGGCGCCGCTCACTCAGCTCTGGGCCTCAGCCCTTAGTGGATAAGGCTCTGCGGCGGAGGCGCTCCCCAGTAATACATTTGGGAGGAAAGCTAGCATTGATGCTTTGCACATACGGAACATGATGCCAATCTCACATTCGACCTAACCAGCCAAGAAGGTTGAATGACTTGATACGCCCGACCCGAGTCCCCATTGCTTTTCATTTCTTGATTAGTTGGCGCCAGGAGTTTGGTTTCATCTTTGTTCATCTGAGCATGCCCTTCCTTGTATTGAGACATTGGATCCTGAGTGAACTAGTCATCCAGGCTAACATTCCGTTTTGTTTCCCATCCCAGTCTTTCGCAATACTTCAGGTTTACTTCTTTTCTTAGGTCTCGACTTTTTCGCTATGATCTTCCCAGTAGTTCATATAGGAGCTATAGCCGTTTCATTCCTATTCGTTGTTATGATGTTCAATATTCAAATAGCGGAGATTCACGAAGAAGTATTGCGCTATTTACCAGTGAGTGGTATTATTGGACTGATCTTTTGGTGGGAAATGTTCTTCATTTTAGATAATGAAAGCATTCCATTACTACCAACCCAAAGAAATACGACCTCTCTGAGATATACGGTTTATGCCGAAAAGGTACGAAGTTGGACTAATTTGGAAACATTGGGCAATTTACTTTATACCTACTATTTCGTCTGGTTTTTGGTTCCTAGTCTGATTTTATTAGTAGCCATGATTGGGGCTATAGTACTCACTATGCATAGGACTACTAAGGTGAAAAGACAGGATGTATTTCGACGAAACGCTATTGATTTTAGGAGGACTATAATGAGGAAGGAGGACGACAGACCCATCACGATCTACTAAAGGGAAAGTAGCCCAAAATAGGGGAATATTGGTTCAAATCCAATTCGTGAGAAGAAGCGTCAAAACCCTTATAGGCACCATCCTGGTGCTGGCTGTAGCCGTGGGAGGTGGGGTACGGGACTGATTGTCACGAGATTGGCTCTGAAGCCTTTGCTGGTATTGACCACGGGATGGCTGAGAGGAGTTACGAGAGTGTGTTGCAGATCTTGTAGCTGCAAAGGCAGTCGCAGGGGTGGTAGGATGTGAATCTGGTTTTGTAGCAAGTTGCGCTTCGTAATTGAGGAGTTTCTCATGAAGTTCATCGAAGGAGATTGGACTTTCTCGCGCTTGAATGGCATTGGAGAGCTGCTTGTAATTATCGTCAAGACCATTGAGAATCTTCATGATGAGATCCTCAGAATCAACAGAGAGGGATAGCCTTGCTCCCTTGGGTATAGATTTTGGAAAGGAAAAGAGAAGGCAGGCTGAGAAGGGAAAGTACCATTGAACAAAGATGAAACCAAAGCCGACGAACACGAAGAGAGGAGGAGACTGATTGAATCCAAGCCTAATTGAGAGTGCAAGCATTGAGGTGTACAAAGGGGGATTCCATTCCAACTCAACTGGAAAAACAAAGTCAACAAGAAAAAGGAGGGAAGAAGGGAAGTGAGGAGTTTGGGTCTAACTCTCCACCAACCAGGGCATCTGTTCGGATAGGTCGGTCAGAATAAATAAAGAAGGAAGCGTTGGGCAGACTAAGAGCTCAGAGCAGACTTAAGAAGAGAAAGCTAAGAAGAAGATTGCAGGCAGTGCTATTGGTTATTCCTACTTTTCTTTGCTATCGCTAACAAACCTCCCAAGTCGCCGCCGTCAGTTCGTACTCGCTCTTATTTTAGAATTTATCCCCCGGTTTGCGGATTTATGAAAGCTTTTAAATGATAGGTAAAGGTTAATATGCCTCTTTTCCAAGCTGCTAGTTCCCCGTTCCCATTCCCCGCCCTTTCGATAGGCCCTAGGAGCGGATCTTTCTGGTTATATTGAATCCCACCTTTTTATCACCCCGTTTACTAAAGGGAGGTATTGGAGGCTTCACGTACTCCACTCCCTTCTCGTCCACCCCCCTTAATGGAACTTCCTCCTCGTTGCGGTGTTGATCCGCGCTATGCGACCCCGAAGAGAAGACGCTAAAGCACTATGAATATGAATAAGGGCCAGAGGCTGATCTATTGATCTAGGGCAAGGAAGTCGAAAGTCTACTAGTCAATCTCAGGGTCATGGCTCTCTAGAGCCAATATGGAACTGCCTTCTTTGTCGCTGCCCACGTACTTCCCGGCAGAAGCCTTCTGCGGCCTAAGCTCTTTGAAGCCTCGTTCGGATTCCACTCTTATTCTCGGCCAGTAGCGGGAATAGGAAGAAGATCATTCATTTAGGTAAGGCTACCAGGTCATTTCGTACACAAACCCTCGGAGGTACACACAATTATGTCGCCACCGTAAGCATGTCGCAAACCGGAACTACCTGAAAAAGGATAAAACGAATAAAGTACTGATGCCGAGCCAGAGCAAGTCGAGGTTGAGCTACTTCACTCAAGCAAGGTAGCAAGTCCGGCAGTCAGGTCAGAGTCAAAGGCAAAACCCTAGCTTTAACTGGCATGGAACAATGAATCCCAACGGGTATAGCACGCCCCCGAGCACCTATCACTCTATTACCGGGGGCTCCTTGACGCGCACCTGAACACTCACCTACACGATCCATCTAGTGGTGGTCCGTGTATCTATTCATTCATAGAGAGAATATGGCATAAACAGAAATAGCAAGTGCGCATTATTCGTCCAGCGCCGGAGCCCCAGAAAGGAAGCTATCAAGGGCTGTTCTCCCCGCATAAAGGTAAAGGCATGTGGTCTCGATCTTTCAAAAACCGATTACAGTAATAGGGCATTTCACTCCTTCCTATCGAGGAAGGAGGCACCGGCTATTGATTCTTCATATCCGGCTTAGAACCATCACACGCAGGAAGCTGAATTGTGTGCCGAAAGCGATCATCACCTGCTGGCTCTCTTCCTGGTGAAGATCTGTAGCCCCTTCCTTCTGATGATCGCACCGTTGATCACAAGGTTTCGCCGATCAGGATAGATAATGTGTAGTTGGCTCAGTAAAGCCCTAAATGCACCCCGATGAATGCGCTTGATCAATCTCCTCGTTGAGGCAAATTGAACTATTCTATTAGTGACATTGCCATCTCTTATTGTGCACCTCTAACAGCATATTCGTTTTGTGAAGCAGAATAGAGAGACCGGATAGAACGATTGACGAACATACGAATTTGGAACATCTCCGATTGACTGGCCTGGTGTCAGGTGACTGACCGACTGAATCTCTGATCGTTGAGAACCTGCCCTGAGCATGGTCAAGGCGGAGGAGCAGCAACTCCGGGTACACTATAAAGGAAGATTTGGTAACATCGGAGGTTAGGAGTGCTATCTTAGAAGAAGGGCGGAACCCCTTAGTCATAGAACTACTAGCATAGCAGCAGGAGGGGATTGTTATGCCTCGGAAAGATACATTGCACAATTGAAGTAAGTAATAGAGACGGGATGAGTCGATGCCAGGTGGCATGCTTATCCGTTGTTAGCGCTTTCTTTCTTCTCATCTCAGATTTAGCCTTGATAGTTCCATCCTCACCCGGTCCTTGGCTCTTTCCTGGTGTCAGGTTATCAAGAATAGAATCAGAGCAAAGAGGATTCATTTCATCTGCATCCCTTCACTCCGCAGCTATTGACTCAGCTGTTGTCTCTTTTGAGAATAGGTTGTTGCGCTAGAATAAGCTTTTACAGAAGGAGATTCTAAGACATCACATTCTGTGGCATTTGTCCTGCAAACAAGCCCTTCTCCTCCTTGATTAGCAGCAGCTCCTGCTAAAGCAGTTGCAGCTTACACTAGCTAGGCGAACTCCCGCTCTGATCCTGCTATCCCTCTTGCCGCTCGGCATTCAGTTGAATGTGGGATAAGATATAGCCATCTTTCAGAAAGATAAAGAAGACATCCTTTTCTGACGTAGAAGCATTCCTCAACAGAATATCATTAATGTGCACCTGTCCTTATATCTCTTTAGAGAATAATTATTCTAACCAAGAGAGGTCAGATTGAACCAAGACAGCTTGTGTCTCATCAAGCTTTACTTCCACGTCACCGAAGGTTGATAGCATTTCTTAGAGCTCGCCAAGTCTGATGGAATTCGAAGAGACTTCTGGCCTCTTAGCTTAAGCATAATCCGGACTAATGGATTACGGCATAGGAGATCTCACTTATGAATGATATTTCATATGTTGAGCAAGCTTGAAAGCAAGCATAGAGAAGTCGATTTCTAGTTCGAGCAGCTAATAGAAATAGATAGGCTAAGGAAGGTTTCTTAAAGAAGACAAGAAAATCCCCCTTAGATGACTTATAGAGCTGCTAGGCAGTTAGAAGGTATTCGCCTACTAGAGAGCGCTAATAGAGCTTGGAGTGCCTCTTTAGTTTGATTTATCCATTCTTTGGGATGGACTTAGAAAATCTTCGTCTTTCGATTTGCCACCATTAATGAAAGAACCTAATGAATCGAATTCCGCAGTGGACGGACCGCTTTCGAACAAGGAAGTATGACTGACTTAGTAGTTGGTCGATCGATCTCCTGTTGCTAAAGATGCAAGAGGAAAATAGAAAAGGAAGACCGAGTGGGATCAAAGAAACTAGCGAACTGATCACTAAATAGATCAAAATAGGTGAAAATTCGGACATCCCCACAGCACACTTCGTTCTTTCGCTCCTTGCTCGCGGAGCTACATACCGGAAAAAAAGAAAGAAGAAAAATAGGCCTTCGACCAAATAAATCCGCCTTTCATTCCAATATGGTAAGGGCAAAGAACTCGCCGTTCAGCGTCCGTACGTAATTGGAAACGGTTAAAGTCTGGTCGAAAAACGACCTTCTTAATGTTTCGTATGCTCCCTTTTCCGAGGTTCCAAGGTGAAATACAGGGTCCTTCACTCCCGAGACTGCTCGTTTGGAGGTTAGACTTAGTCGATACTGAGTTGTAGGTTAAAGCGCACTCTCTTATATCCGAGGGTCTACTGATTATGCTCCAACAAATAGAATCACAGAAGAGTTCCCAATCAGGATAAAGATGGCGCTATGCAGCAACTTTAAGCTTTCATGCTATTCACCTCGAAAAGCCTACTTCTTAGCCCCTTTTGGCGGATCTTGAAAACCTTACCTTTGCGCCTGTCCTTCCTTCACTTCCAATACCGAGGGAATGAGTTCTACGAAAGGAGCAGCATTGGGCGTCAACGACTTTGGTACTGACTGACGAAATGACTGATAGAATGAAGGCGAGAATGACGTTCTCTTCCACTCGGATGTGTTAAGCATATACTGAATCTTCATCTTTCTCGCTCCTGAAGACTGATTTTCCCTATTCTTTCCCCTTACTTCATTCTCACTTACGATATTTCTTTCTTGTACCTGTCTTGTCACACGGAACATGCATTTCATCGAGAGTTGGACTCATGCACACTCGAGAACGAGAAGTCAACCATCAAGAAATCGGGGATGAGCTCTATGGCGAATTCTTATTTCCTCCACGCCTTATCCCGGCTTTCACCTCGGAACCCCTACAAATGAGTTTCACCGGTGAAAGGACGTCTCTAAGCTCCCTGCAGGGGGTTCGAAAGCGATGCTCCCGTGGTATCAAAGGATGAGTTGATGGATGAGCGAATTAGTTGATAAGACCAATGGATTGATGACCGTAACATACCACAGCAAAGGCTAAAGAGATCAATCACGGAAGTGTAACGGAGTGAAAGATTTGAGCACCCGCCCCCTTATTCATATTCATAGACCGGTTCGGAAAGAGAGACGGCGACTTCAATCATTGAGGGGGCCTGCCCCATCTTTTTCCTAAAGCAAGAGGGCAATTTGCTCTATGCTCTAATAGAAGAGTTTGATCCCCTATAGATATATGTGAGTGAATTGAATGCTGAGTGGCAGATGACATTGAATTTGGTTGCCCAATCTGGACTCTGGAATTGATTCCTCTAAAAAGTCAAAAGAGGCCAGTAAAGAAAAACGCTAGTTTCAGGTGGAATCACACATGAGGTTTCTCATGCTATGATGATTTTGACCTCGTTGAAGCTCATGAGGGGCCCCGTCTACTTGGTACTGTGTCTTTTGCTAAAATGACTTCTTCTTCTTCAATACGTATGTATATTACTTCTTCTACGAAGATAGATTCAATAAAATACATATATTAACAAGATTCTATTTGTTTGACAGTTCTGAAAGAGAGAGTTGTACAAATATAGACATAGTGAAGTACTACGTAAAAGAAAAGAATGAAAGAAGGTTCTATCTCTTATAGAATCTTCCCGGAACGCTAACTAGATGCTTAGCCGTCTCTTGAATCGCGTTCGTCGGAATGCCATATTAGGCCCAACTTTCGGACGTGTGAAGTGAAATGAGTTCAGTTGCTTGCTTTGACTTTTGGTTTATTCACGCCCGAACGAAATCGCGTATATAAAGAAATGCGCTCTTTTGTTCAGGATTTCACTCAGTCTTGTGATCACCGAGCAGTGAGATTCGAAGGTGGTTTGGATGCGGTCTCGATCGAATTAGAGTCACTAAGGTAGCTTTCTCTTTTCTCTCGTGACAACTCTTGCATAACTAAAACAAGTTCGAATCTCTTTCACTTTTCGTTGTTGTGTATGGCCTGACAAGTCAATACATATAGGTTTTCAGGCTTAGCTTCGTCGATTAACCCGAGAATGCCCAGTGTCGGGATTACTTGAGCTTCCCCGAACCTAATATCTTAATAGAAGAACCACCATAGCCAGTCCCTATGCCAGAGCATATTGTGAGAGGGCAGATGAAGATCAAAGGGCTATCTCCTATATTCCCGGCATAGCAGGAACTCTTGAACCTGCTCGCTTTGCCTGCCCCCGTCTCCACAACGACTTTAGCTCCCCTCCCCGGCATTAGACTTTATAGGGCTGCACCGCCACTCGCCTGCTCCGGTCTATCATCGTCCAAGAACAAATTCAATAAATACCTCTTCCACTAGACGATCCTTACCAGTCTTACTAGGCAGGACAGAGACCTTTGAAGCCCTAACGACAAGTCAAAACAAGAATGGGAAAGCTCAACCCCCTTGCCCGAAGGCTTTCTTCCGCTCGTAGAATTTAGTTCTATAGGCCTCCGAACTCGCAAGTGAAGGCACAGCAGCCTAAACTAGTTGATTAGCATAAACCAAAGAAGAGGGGGAATCCGCAGAAGAAAGCTCCACACCTCCTCAAAAGGGATTCGACGGCCTGGCCTCATCGATCAGCCAAAGTCTTACGCTGATCAGTAAAGGCAGTGGTGCTGAAGATAGGCTCAATGTCAGAAGACGGGAAAGACAGGCCCTCAACTTACTGAAACCAAGAGCCGAGAAAGCGGCACGGGTAAAGAGAAAGGGGCCCTAGGAGGGGAAAGAAAAGAGCTAGTAGGACAGCCAGTGTGGACAAATCCACATTTCCAGTATTGGTACACGGAAGAGGAAGACGGAAACCCAACCTCAGATAGAGATAGCGGTGCGGGCGGGGGGCTCAGATACTTCGGGTGAAGAAGCTCTCTTAAGACTGAGTACTCGTTCTTGTCTATGGCTTTAAGCTGAAAACAATGGTTTCGTACGACTTTCGTGTAGACTCTCGATTCTTTCTTTTTTGAATTCTCAAAATCAAATCTCATAAGAGAACAAATGCACAAATGTTTCAGAAAGAAGCAAGACAACAAGGTAGAAGAGAGATCCAGATGTACAGTTGGATTATGAGAGCCAGTGGCATGCGTCCTAAACATGGTGATGATTCATCAATTCTGAAATCCTAATTCAGAAAACTATGTTGTATTGGCCTATCGGCCAAGAACGCAAAAAAAGATAGAGCCTTTAATTAGAGGGACAGGAGTACGCCGATCCCCTGCCGGCTCCTACCCATCTAAGAAAACTTCTGGTTGTTCGCATCAATCATCAAGCTATGTATTTGTCTCAGGGAGTTACCATAACATAAAATTTCTTTCGTCGCTCGTATACATTGCTGCAAAGCCCTATTCTTTTAGTGAATGGAGCAAAGCAGCTATCGTCCTATAATGCGCTAACTGGAAAGTCACTTTGCAGGAACTGCCTTACCTATCTGGTATACCACACCCGCCTATCCGAACCAAGGTCTCCTACCAGTCTAACTCTGTCTCGACCAACCTAGGGTGCAAAAAGACATTTTCAAACACTAACTTCCCAAAGGGGAACTATGCAACTTCCTCGGAACAAGGCCAAGGAATGGAACTGGGAACGAAAAGATAGGGTTTTCAAAACTCCACAGAAGGTGAGCCAATTCTTTGTAACTACTTAGCGAAAAAACCTGTACAACCAACCAGTCTAACGGGAACTTGTATTTGCTGTTTCACCTCCGATTAGAACTAGTGAACTATCTTACGTCACTAATAGTATTTGACCGCGTTAACAGCTGTAATGTACGAAACGACTTCTCCAAGTGTTACCAATTCGTTACCGATGAGGACTCTTTGATTGGAAAAGTCCAGTTTGATCGACAGAAGGGGAGTCAGAAAAGTCCATCTTTCTGGCCTATTGTAGCATAGATCTATTGCTTATAAGATGTTAGTTTCTCCTGATTGAACGAAACTTCGTCTCCTATGATACTGAAAAGTCAGTCCCGTCTCAGGTTAAGCCGTGGCAAGGAAGCAATCCTAAACTAAAGAATCGAGGGATTCGGATTAGCACGACTCAATAGACTCTACCACTACCCCTTCTTATGCTCGCGCCCGGGATCTCCCGATGGAATAGGTACCGAAGGTTGTAGAATGCCCTTAGTAGTAGCGTCATTTGCTCAGTTTGCTATATAAGATCTATTTTGCCTTGCTCTTCTGGAAAAGCCTCTTTTTCCCTTCTTGCTCTCTCCGTCCCCTTCGTGTCTTTTTCAAGCCCCGTTAAAAGATGCCTTTTTCCCATTCCTAGATGCTTTGCTTCCATTCATTCGAGGACCGCTTTCATTTAATATGGCTTATCACCAGCCAGAACATGCGTTTAGCCCAGCCCGTATTCGTTACGAAGACCATGCGTCGGCGGAATCAACCAACTAATCTGTGCTGCTGACCGGTGCTGGTCGTAAGAGTCCTACACGGAAGGTTGTGCTACTCACTTCCCGGGGTCAAGAAGGCTGTGCTGATAAAGCGGCTGATGCTTTCTTTGTTCTATTACGATATTGAGCTTGATCCGAGATCTGGCCGTAGCCATCTACAGCTCAAGGTTTAGTCTTCCCTTGCACATTCAATTCGGCGTAGGCATTATATGTATTTCTTTCTATTCATTCGGATTCACACCTACTTATTCTAACAATCATTCTGTCATGCCGGCATACATGACTTTGAGCCCTGATCAACTACTAAAACAATTAGATCGGAGCTCATTTGTATATTAAGTTAAGTGAGATCACCTTTCTAGGTCATCGGACGCAAAGCGGGACTTATTCTTTGGCAACGAGAAGGCCACTCTTGCTATTGTACGAGTCTAGTCTGGGCGTACGTGAGAGTGAAGCTGTGGAAATGTCCTTGCCGCTTTCGCTTGCCCGAGAAGAGAGAAGAGAAGAATTGACATTAAGGCGGGAGCCTATGTGCCACCAGCTACACCGCTGGAACAGCCGCACGGTAAGCTGTCGAGGATGTAGAGTCCCCTCAGCGAGTCACTGCAGTATCTGTCCGGAAACCATAAGTCGTAGGCTTCCTCTGTCTGTCTACCTTTTCGAATCCTTTCCGAGAGGTCGATGTCAGTAATCAAAAACCTTTGTTTGGGATCTTGATGGGTGATCCCATTGGGAGGTATCGAACCGTTGCTTTGAAAGCCTGATTTTCGTTTTTGTTTTGAAAGGCTCAAAAGTACACTGAGTTAGGCGAGAATTGTCTCAAGATTGACTTAGGGGAATTAGGAGTTGTTTGGAGGTAGGTACCATGGAAGAGGTAGGTTATCCCTGAAATCGGAAACTAAAGTCGCTCGTCAAGCTAAAAACAGAGGAGTTCCCTCACCACGAAAGGTGTCCCGTGGATGGACGAGTTCCTAAACTAAGTCAAGTTTCTCGCTTGTTGGGTTCCAAACCTCGCACGTATATGGGTCAGTCTCCTATCCTTGCCGCTGTTGACCTCTCTCCTGTCCAGCCACAGAGCAGTTCGCAGCAGGATCTTTCTCAGGTGATGGGTCTCTATCCTGCCTCAGTCTCCTCTCGTCTCCTTTCTTTCATTCCGCGACTGGGTACGCACTTCGCCATGAAAGATCTTGGTGATCTTCATTTCTTCTTGGGAATCGAAGCCAAACGTACATCGACTGCTCTAGTCTTGACTCAGACTAAATACACCTTGGATCTGCTTACTCGCACTCATATGCAAGACTCCAAGCCGTGTCCCACACCCCTTGCGTCTGGCTCAAAGCTCTCTGCATACGATGGTGCTCCTCTCTCTGATGCAACAGAATATCGTAGTATTGTTGGCGCCGGCCGAGAGGATTGCTGATGGGCCGACCTATACCTATAGAAGTGGATGGAAACTCCCGCCCCGGAGTCAGGAGTGAACTAAAATGACATGGGTTAAATAAGCTTGATCTCCCCTCCCCCGCTCACTAAACCCTTAGGAAGCGCTCTTTTCATCCAACTCAAAATCTCTTAAGAGAATAAGTAAGGAAATGGTGCCTTCTACCTCAGCCAATCTAGATCTCGGGTTGCACTTCTAAATAGGTACTTGGTTGGGTCAACAGAACCATCGAAGATGTGGATCTAGGCCGAGAAAGAGCCGGATCTGGCATGGGAAAGAGAAGTACAGAAGATCTGCCTGCTACTGGCAAGTCACGTAGCTGTTGTTGTTTCGGTTATTGCTGTTTCGAGGGAACCTTGCCCAGTATGGCATGTTTCTCAGTGAAAACTTTGGGTTGATGCTTTCACGAAGTCAAACGAAGTGAAAGGCTATGTTGCCGGTCACAAGGAACCTTGTATAAGTATGTCCACTGTGGAGATTACTGACCGTTAGCGACAGTAGTTTCTTGGAGAGTGTGAGTAGTGGCCGTGCTTGCTCGAGAGTAGCGAATGGTCCGAGAGCGTCTACATAGTTCCAAGGTGTAGTGATTATTGTCCAACCTTTTTGGATCTAGATAAAGGAGATCTTTGTGTTAGAGAGAATATATGGCATGTAGATCTTTCTTTCTATATGCAATTCGGAGATGACTACGAAAAATGTCGTAAGAGAAAGAAGGTTCTACCGCTTAGGCAAGTAGGTCTTCGGAGCCCACTGCTCGGATGCCGATCCCGGCTCTTTGTCTTTCTATTAGCATCTAGTGCATCTTCGAATTGGATGCTTTGTCGAGTATTCGGGGCCCTGGTCAAATAACACGGATCACTAAGAGCCCTGAAGACCTGCTTTGAATTCCATTTCCCTGTGATTTCTCTTTTCACAAGAAAAGGCAGATTGAGTGGTTTAATACGGATAGGAAGAGATCGAAGTCTTTCCAGATCCCGGTCTTGAGACCTTCCTTCTGTCTCGAATGCTTGACTTATTGCTTTATCTTCACTCTGTAGTTAGTTAGAGTGGAATTCTATCTTTATATATGATATATCGAATGGATTGGTTGCTTCTTTTATTTGTTTATATAGTGATCGAGTTAGAAGCCTAACTCAGAATGAGTGTCTTATACTTGAATTGGAGTGATCAAATGATCTTTTCGTGATCTCTAGATTAGGATCGTGTTCCGTGTCCCGATACTGGATCGATGTAGATCATATGCGTTCAAGGCCCCTTTCGTCTAGAAGGTATAGACTTCACTTCATTTCGTGATGAAATGTGAGAGTGAAAACACAGGTTCAACTCCTGTAAGGGGCGGGAAACCAACAAAGAAGAGAGAATTCTCGCAAGAATGCTCTCTTTCAGTCGAGAACATAGTAGCTCTGTTCGGGCGGCCAGGTTCCTTAGCCTAGTGCGAGCCACGGCCTTATACTTAAGGCGGCTCCGTGACGGACGGCAAGCTTCGACGGCGAAGAGTTCTCGACTGGTAGAGACGATAGCAACGAGATCCCTTTTCTGAAAGACATTTTAGATGATTTGACCCAAAACGGGGTCCAAAGTGAAACAGCTAAGGATACGGATTTTGTGCGCGGAAGGAGATAGATAGGCACGCGGAGACAGCATGGGCCACTTGAGCCATTAAGTCAGCTTGCTCAGTAGCACCAAGGGCATAGTGAAAGTCCACAGCAGAAAGAAAGGTTGCCCTGATATCCGCTTTTCAAGAACAAGAGAAAGAAGCGAAGTTTAGATCCTGTGAAAGGTGTGAAGAAGGGACCGATCTTAGTTAGCACTTCAGTCTTCAGTCTACTCATCGAAGGGTTTCCTTTCAATCGACCGAACCTACCAATAACTATAAGCCTATGTTCACAAGCCGAAACCTTTGCTTGAACGTGATCTCTCTTTCGCACCTTCTCCTACTATGACTATTAGAGTAGAGATTAGAGTAAGGGTCATGCCTCAACTGATCGAAGGGAACCCGCGTCCCGGGCATTAGGACCATATCTAAATCAGGCACGCAACTTTTCCACCCCTATATCTTTCATATTCCACCAGTCTAGAAGTCATGGTAGAAACAAAAATGAACAACTTATTTTCCGTTCTGACTAACCTTTGGGCCGATGAATACAGGGAAACGCATTCTCGGGAGGAGCTAGACCGGATAAGGGCATTGATTGCCTCCGGACACTACAGCTTCAAACCGATGTATCGGTATTATGTTCCAAAGAGTGGGGGGCGCCTGAGACCGATCACTCAACCCGATCCCTCCGACCTCTTGGTCCTGCACAGCCTCCACCTCTTCCTCACCTCCGAGATGGATCGTCGATTTTCGAACTCCTCCCACGGCTTTCGACCCCTTCGAGGACCACAACTGCTGTCCCTTTGTTCGGTTCGGACTCAATCTCTACCTCTACACAATTTGAGAACGGTGGTAGCTCAAGCAGGAGGTTTCTGGGAAGCTTAGAGAATCTCCATCTGGGCAGGCGTTTCATTGCCTATTATGTATGCGTCGTGTCCGGTCCGGTGATCAAATCTTATTCCTTATTAGATTAGACAGGGGAGAAAGAAAAACGAGTTGTATGACTGAAATTATGCGTTTTATGGCCCTTTCCCGGCCCTCGATAGGCCCACTAGTGGGTGGTTTTGAAGCGCATGCCTCTGGGAACAATCTAGTTTACCTGCTCGCCTACTACGGTTAAGGGAAATGTTTCTGTCGAAAGGCAAACAATGTGGGTAGTACGATTCTTCCTCTTTATGTTAGGCTGGCCTATAGCCCTTATTTTGAAGGAATTCTGGACTATTTAGGTATCTTCCCCGTCTCTGGTTGAATGGATCATGAATAGTACGACACTGACTCAACTCAAAGTCAGATGCTGATATCCGGGAGAAGTATCCTCTGAAAGCACCTCCTGCAGGACTGGATTCTCGTTATGAACCGAAGACCAAATCCCTTGTTTCTAGGATCTAACAATCGAACCGGCATAGCTTGAGAGAATGTAGGCTTCTCCTCATCAATAGGTACCGAAAGAGTGGATTTCGGAATAGGATCTGCGACATTCAACAACTAATTACATAGATAATAACCGACATGTGAGCAACCTACTCTCTATACAAGCAACCTCCCAAGCAGAAGAAAGCCAAGGCTAAGAAACCGAAGGGTAATAACATTCTATGGTCGGAGGTTTACTTAAACTCCCCAGAGGCATACATTGACCGGCATTGTGGGTCCCTAGACGGTTAGGTGCGACTACACCTTTCGCTTTGAGCTCAGTACGCGCATTGAGTCAACAGATTCTTTGATCATCGATTGATTTACATGCTCTCAAATTCTCTCTGTGTTTGGCGCATGGTATTCCCTTTCATATCATAAAAGGAAAAGGGAGCCTAAACTAAAGGAATGGTTGAGAAGGAGCTGCGGATAAAGAGCTGCTCTAAGCCTGCCATAATCAATAGCATGAAGCCACGTACGACGGGTGATTAGCGGATATTGGCTAGGTTTTTTGTGTTGTGAAGGAAGCAGCGCAATAACGATTACTGAGCAACCGGCATGGCTTCCTGCCCAAGGTGTTCTGGTCCGACGAAACATCTCCAAGGTGAGATTGTCCAACCCCAGCGATTCTTTACTTATCCATTCTATGGCCTCTAATCAGCACGAGAACAGGAGTTTGAAGTGCCTCACTGGTAGAGAGAAGGATTCGTTGTCAAATAATAAGGATCAGGCAGAGTCGCAAAGGCTTGTTTCATATTCTAAGGAGAAAAGCTGGCAGCCAATAATACTTAGGGACCTTGAGCCCAGAGCTAATGTAGAAAAAAGAGTGATTAGTCTCAATTCCTACCCATCTGCCTACTATTTATTTGGGCGAAAAAGCTTTTGCAGGGGCCGTTGTGCAATGGACTCCTGTGAACCTCGGAATATCTTGCATCTCCGCGACATGATCGATATTCATGATCTTCTGTTGCATCTGCTACACCAGCGCGCCTTCGCCTCTTGGTTGAGCGACTTGTAGATCTGTTACATCATTCTCCCGGGTCCACGTATTCTCTGCTTGATTCAAAGGGAGACTCGGAATCTCTTCATTTGCAGTGTCCACTTTCGTTAGGCCTACTAAATAAGGGTATATTCGTTCTTCTTGATTCCAATAATCCTCCGACCCGAAGACTTCTTCTCGAGGTTGCTTCCAAGGCAGGCGTCCACGCTTCTTGTTCGGCTTGTGGGCCTGTCCATTCATTTATCTCTTGGCCTGTGGGCTTCCTTGAAAGGTTCTCTTTCTCTTCTTCTTGACTTTCCCAATACTCTTAGGCCCAGCTCCTTCCAGACAAGCAGCATCTTGAACAGCAGCTCGACCAGTGAGAGAGAAGACGCTATTCCTTCTTCATTGAGAGAATTAGCTCCTTGTCTTTGAAAGTCTGCTAAGGCTCTCATTCCATGTTTTAGTACTAGATAAGGCCTGTTGGCTGGCAACCAATATCATCTTTCTTAGTGAGAGTTCGCCTAGCAGTGAATCGATTCCCAGGTTAGCGAGATGCGCTCTTTCCTTCCAAGTATAGAGATGGAAGGGTTGGCAACTGACAGAATAGTGATTGGCTAGCAACAGATAGATCGATATACGGAACACGAGAGCAATGTAGAAAGAGAAAGGGGTGACTTGTGTCTATGTTTTTGGCATAACTCCTTTCATATCCATTCATGGAAAGACTTTGTTCTAATAAGATCTTTTTAGATACTCAATCCCTATGCACTGCCGACTCTCTGCTTGGAGATTTTAGAGCTTCCAAAGCAACGTTTGCAGACCGACTCATTATGCCTTCAAGGGGTACAAACTCGCATTTTTCTTTAATGACATAGGCCTTATAGAGCTTTAAGAGTGGAGGAGTCAAGGTCAAAGATTGGAACGAGATTCCTGATGGTCTCACTAGACAAAAGATTGCTGCTCAACAACCAGAGCAAGCGAAGAAGTGGAAAAACTAAGAAGAAAGGCAAAAGGCACTCATGATCTACTTACAGTAAGGGGAAGCCCTATAGTTTAGAAGCTCTCCTTAGAGCGATGAAGAATGGGATTCAAAAAGAATGATATGAACGATAGCACTCCACAACTAACACAACCTTTCGAGAGGGCGGACTTCCTTTTATTCCCGCTAGGGTTTTCGCAACTGGGCAATAGCCAGCCTTATTCTCGTCCAATTCTACACAGGAAGCGTCCTTGGGTTCACTCCCATACGCACCAAGATCGGACAAATCAACGGTTTTGGCGAGACTCGTGCAATTGATAATTTTCTGTATTACCGAGTCACCAGAACCGGACTTTGATCACTGAATCACTCATAATCAGTCTCCTCTAGCAGGCTTTTTAGCATAATAAATGACTTATTCTATAACCTTCCTCACCCGGATCAGTGAGAAAGACCAGCTTCTTCTCTTATGAAATTTCTATCCGATCTTAGATAAGAAGTCTTGCTTCTTTCTGTACTTCCTTTTTAGGCGCACCAAGCGGGCATCCCTTTCTTCATCTCTCCATTTTCTGTGAAAAGGGGGACATCCTTCATGTTGATAGCGCGGATACCATCTCGCAACCATTGGCAGTTAGACGGGAAAGAAAGGGCAAGGGCATTTCACTTCTTCTCTTTTCTTTCTCGGACGAAGTCAGCCAAAAGCTTGAGCCCTTCTTCAAAGAAAGATTCGAATTGAAAATAAAGATGATAATGCATGCAAGAATTGACAGAAAGATGGAGCAAAGCGTCCACCTCGATAGGTGAGAAATAGGAAGGGAGATGGAAGAGAGCATGAAGGGAAATGGATCATTGACTTATATACGATCTAACTTCCTTGCTCCACGATTCATAGAGTCTTCTTCCCCGGTTGCCAATGAATCTGACCTAACAAGGTTTCCTTCACTTAGTGCTTCTGGCCAGCTTAGTCTTTCTTTTTTCTTTGGCGGCTGCCTAGTCCTCTAATTGTGAAGATGTGATCGACCGGGACATGCTCGTAGGCAATGTGTGTAGGTGCGTAAGCGCTCGATAATGGATATTGCGAGCCTATGCTCCGGCGGTCTTTGGCGGATTGGGAAGATGCCGATGAACCTGGATTGAGAG